>CM060123.1:6205253-6252753 GCA_030522415.1 Channallabes apus
CCTAAAGTCACACACCTAATTCCATGGAGACATCTAGGCAATAGACCCAAAATAGACCTTGAGACTTGACACAGCTTAGGTTCTTTCACTAAAATGTCACATACACAAAGCCAAAGTATTACGTAATGCGGCGCAACGCTTCGCCGTCGTCGATCAAGATAAAGTTAAAAACTTCCCAAAGTTCGGGGAGATTTCCCCGCATTCTCCTCCCACCTCCAGCGTCCCAGCTTGCTTTTTGGGCGCGTCGTCCCAAGTCACTGTTTTCACAAAGACACTCGGGCCAATAAAATGTTTTCATTCCATTCTCTCTCTCTCTCTCTCTCTCTCTCTCTCTCTCTCTCTTTCTCTCTCTCTTTCTCTCAACGCTCTCGTGTTACACATCCAGCCTCGCGCTGTTGATTTTTAACCAAAGGACGCTCACACAAACGTGCCGTGACCACGCACCGCGTCCTGCGCCAGCCCCCGGTTTGATTAATGGTCTCTAACGGAAACACAATCGCTCAGTCAATTTGTGCGTGCTGGAATTAAAAGGCTAAATGGCGAGTGAAAGTGAAGATTCCTGCACTAAAACCTGGCCCGCTGGCTCGATCACACGGCTGCGACGCAGGAAACTAGAGACGCCGCGAACAAAGGGGCGAGGAGTCATTTATCTTTAAACACGATAGCCTTGTGGCCTGAAAGAGTGCAAACATGAGATGAAAGTTGCACTCGATGTTCATGTGGCGTGTGCCACTCGGATACGAGACGGAGCGGTGATGTCATCCCGGGTCGTGATGGAGCGACTGGTGATTTCTCAGATGTGAGAGACGAGGAGAGTGAGACAGAGAAAGACAGAGAGAGAGACAGGCAGAGGCTGAGCCTACCTAGAGTCAGTCCTGAAGAAGGTAATGGGGATTTTCCATGCCATTACATATGAAATATGACCGGGGTTCGAGTCAAACCAGGACTTTTGATTGTGCTGAATGAGAGAACACAGTTATGAGATTAAAAACTCCCTTTACACTAATGCACTAATTTCACTAGTGTCTAGTGATTGTCTGAAACACTGGCCTCCCAGGAACTCCTTTAATGGGCCAAACATTAGGAAATAGCTTGTAGCGAGGTCAGGACTGAGCAGAGTTCCTGTAACATGCAAGTGGCGCCACCTTTTCCGCAGGTTGGCAACGTCGATTTCCAAGGATCAGTCGTTCCACTCAGTGAATGTTCACTTCAGTGCACTTTGAGCCACCTCGGCCTGGATCGTCATTCACGGATCACGGTCTTCTTTAAAAGAGGCTAAGAGTCTCATCAGTGTCCTGGGCTTCTTTGTAAAATCTTGTGTAAATGTCGATCGGTTTTAGGCCTTCGTTTACCAAAAAAGTCCCGGTTTGACTTGAACGCCCTTTGTAGTGTGTGTGTACATTTTACTGTTAATCTTGAAACCTCCTCTGTGTGCCTTTAAGACTCCCGAACTGTTCCGATTCCTTTTTTTTAACTCTAGTATCAAATACTTTAGTAAATAGTAGAGATTAAAGGACTGATTTCCGATTAAAAAAAAAACATTTTTTGGCTTGGGTGGGCACACGTTCCTTAATGATCTCCAGCTCATTTCCTCTACCTCTAGTAGTTAACAGTGACTCGGTCCCTGAGAGCTGCTGTTTAAAGCCATGCTCATTACACACACACACACACACACACACACACACTAGCTGAGTAGGTAAGATGAGATCGAAAGCCTCTTTGCCCTCATCTCACCATTTGTTTCTCCTCGTGTGCGCTTTATTCCTCATTCGGATTTGCGTTCGCTTGTTTGTTTGTGCACGCCCATCCGCTTTCATGCAGATTAATCGCTCTCTCTCTTTTATCTGCTTAATGCCTTTTCCGCATTACGTTAACCGGTGTGTCCTGCCTCAAATTAGCTAATGGTTTTAGGAGGGCCGCGTAATCAGAAGGGCTACGTTCGACAAGCACGCTCATGCGCACGCGTCGCGTCCTGAGGCGGAGAAAAAAGTGCTGACTCGGGATGTGTGGTTCTCGTCGATCATCGGTTCCTGAAATGGAGTGTGGATAGAAAAAAAAAAGGGGGGGGACACTGTGAAAGTGCAGTCATGATGTCGTGTCGGGCGGCGATGACTTCATCTCATAGTGGTTTTATAGTTCGCAAGCAGTTTTATGAGGCTGATTAAAGCTAATGCTGTCACAGCATCTGCATCCAATCAGGGCTTAGTACTGTTTGTTTGCCTAATAATGTTTCTTTCTTTTAAGTTTGTTGCACGTTAAGTTTTGTGGCTTTCTGAAGATTTTCCCTGGGTTTTGATGTCTCCTGCATGGGAATGAGGCTTTATTTCAAGCTGTGGGTTTTAGTAGTGAAACAAGGTTTCTGTGGCTTGAATCCCGTAATTAAAGTCATCCTAAATTTACTAAAACATTTTTTTTATTAAAAGATTTTGGCAGGAATTCGTTTAGATGTGGAAATCGTCAAAGCCGGAGCTGGAAATCTCATTAGAGTCGCTGTTTGAGTTTTACAGTTAAGTGATATTACATCACAAAATGCAAGAGCCAATGAGGTTTAAAATAGGAAAAAAAGGGGTGTGTCCTGTTTGCATATTGATTGAGAGTGCTGAAGAATTTGGGTTCCTTGATAACGACGTGCTTTTACATCCCATGTCGTATTGGGATATATATTGCTTACTTCTATTATATTGAAACTTTTAATGACAAATGATTTAATTAACATAATCATCACAGAGACGGTCATAATACTAATATGCGGTGTGTATTACTTAAACACTTGAAGAAGTTGCATGGTTAAAAACAACAAGTACACATCCACAATGTGACGAGAACTTCGAAACATCTGTGTGTCTGGTCTGTAAGAAAACTACTTGTCACTAAGGCTAATCAGAAATTTTCTTTTAGGAAGGGTAAAGTTTAGACTTTGGGGCGATGGAATAAAGTCATGTGGTCAGACGAGTCCAGATTGAGCCTATTCCAGAGTGATGGGTGTGTCTTCATGCATAGTGTCACTTGTACAAGCCTCTGGTGTCATAACAGTGTTATGATCTGGGGTTGCATTTAATTCAGCAATGTTATGAGGCAATAAAATGTAGACCTGAATGACCAGATTATCGCGTCTATAGAGTTGCTCCTCTTATTCTTGCGATCTGGGGAGTTTGGAAGCTGGATCAACCACCTTGAACTCTTTTCCCGCTGGACCCCCATATGTGTCAGGGTTGATCTGATACCTTTCTATCGTATTGTGTGTGTGAGATCAAACCGGATCAAGCCACCAACAGGCATAGATGATCCTTGAATGCCTGTGATCCTGACACCACTAAGTCATGTACAGCACATTTCACTCATCACTTCATCATGTACTGTATAAAATAAAAACGACATCCGTAATTATTCTCCGAATATGATTGGAGCTTCAATACGTTAAAACACATGAATAAGGCAAAAGCACTACAATGCAGTCTTAGAGTGAAGAAAAATGTAGATGATACACTTAGGAAGACAAACGAGTTTTGAAAATGGGAAGTGTGTGTGGGAAGTGTGAGGGACGAGCTGTTAGGACGAGGCTCTTCCAGAAAAGAGGCGCCGTCCTGGAGACTCATCAGTCTCCTTAAAGCAGTTCCCTCATCTCTAACACGTTTAGTTTCTGGGTGAGAGCAATGCCGGCGTCCTGCTGTCTCTGCGTTATCCAACATGTAGCTGGTGATGTTACCAAAGGTACAGCAGATACTGTAAGGTTCGAGAGGTTGATAGATATACGGGAGTGAAACAATACAAAACATCTCAGTTTCAAACCGCTTTGTAACTCCATCTGTCTCCGCTCCCACCACATATGGATTACTGTACTGTGTGAATGTATACGCGTGTGTGTGTGTGTGTGTGTGTGTGTGTGTGTGTGTGAGAGACAGAATAAATATAGAGCAGGTGCTTTATGATCATCCTGAGGCAGAGAAAGATGAAGCAAATACATGTTTTGTGTGTGTGTGTGTGTGTGTGTGTGTGATGCCGTTCACCACACGTATTAAAACTGACGCTGTCGGTATGGTGAGCAAGCACGATCGCCGTGTAATCGTGTCACACATTTTTATCACCCGCTGTCCCAAGTTGAGTTCTTTAATTTCGCACCAAAGCTAGGAGGCTAATTTTGCTAACAAGTACCAGACGCTTAGCTTCCGGCTAATCTCTCATAATGCCCGAATAAGAAAGCTGTTTATGTGCAAATTGCATTACTGAGGTGAATACTTGGTCTTTAGTTTGTGATATGTTAGATACTGTATATATATATATATATATATATATATATATATATATATATATATATATATATATATATATATATATATATTTTTTTTTTTTTTTTTTTTTGTTGTTGTTGTGATGATTAGCAGGACGCTGCTTATTAGTTTATGCGCTACTTGCTAGCTTATTTAGCTTCATACTGTACGTAGCTCCAAATAAATTCAAATTCAAATTGAATTTGTCACACACACAGTCATACACAGTATAATATGCAGTGAAATGCTTATATGACTGTGACGCCTGTGAGTTTAAAACTTTTTAAAAACAATTAACAAGAAACAAAGAGAAATGGAAAAAGAAATAAAGAAATAAATAGCTGAACTATAAGTAAGTAGAACAAAATATAAAAAATATTTTAAAAATATAGAAGAAATATAAAACCTATCTGTACAAGACAAAATAAATTACAATGCAAGTAAAAAGTGGAAATGAAATGAAAAAATGCAAATGGAAATAAGAATGGAAATGTCCAGAAAGTGTGCAAAAAAAAATATTATTGGGTATCTTTTGGGTTTTTACACAAATCAGTACTTTCAAAACAATACCAGAGCCTAAACAGTGCCTGAACTGATATTAAAAAAATTTATAAATAAAGACCCACAAGAAATGGTGGGTAACATTAAAGTCTGAGACGTAGCGTCCCACCAACAGCAGGTCTCGAACCCAGATCCTCAGATCAACAACCTAGACCAGGGGTACTCAAATATAAATTTGAAAGGTCCACTTACCAAATTTATATTCCGACCGAGGTCCGGAAAAATTACAGTCTACAAGAGAACTACAAAAAAAGTCAAACCCAAAATTTTCGAACAATACCCAAAAATGACATGGGAGTCCTTTTAGTGTGAAAGGTGACATCATCTTTGTGCCACCAGTTGTTTGAACTTGGACATAAAAGGTGTGAGGACCAGGTGGAGGCACTGATGTAAATGTTCATTGGTGATGGAGCTGTGATATGTGTTTTTCACCCCGTGCTCATAGTTGAAACGACAGATTAACAACAGTACGTTAAGGAAAACATTGTGAGAATTTGAAGGGACATTTTCTGCAGGACAGGAACACCTGCTGCAGTAACCATCTTTGTCCAGAAGGTGAGAAGGTGACCACTTTTGATTGCTAGATTAAGCGCGTTGGTTTTCTGCTTCCCACAGGGAGCACGAATGTATATTTTTCTGTCCACTCATTCTTAAATTCGCTGTTTTCAAAATCAACTTATATCAATGGCCAGCTTTGAGCACGCCATTAGGATAATAAGGACATAATATAATAAACAGAATGAGCAGCTCACCTCTTATATCTTCCACGGGTTCGTTCTTTTGAATCTACTGCACCGCATAGAGCCTATGGGAGTCACGTGACAAAGGACCGAACAGCTCGGGACTTGACCATTCGTTGAGAACCGCTCAATACATAGCCTACGGAGGTTTTGCGATGATTTGCTCATGCGCGCCCAGTAGAAAATGAACGAATCACTCTCGGAGACGACTCGTTCTTCTGAGTCACGTTAGTTCGTTCAAAAAGAACGACCCATCACTAGAAGACTCAAATATATATCGCGCGGAAATATAGTTGAACACTTCATAGAGAACTCATTTGGATTATACTGTAATTAAATTAGCATGTTTGTTTTGACGTCGGTCCAGATGTAACCGTATTTGGGTCCGGATGCGGACCGGAGTCCACCTATTGAGAACCCCGGACCTACTGTAGAGCATTCCTTCTGTCTGAAAGTGTCGCTGGTTTGTAGTGGCGCAGGAAAAAGGTAGCAGTTTGTTAGCTAGAGATCTTAAAGTAACGGGTTCAAAAACCCTGATTAGCAAAGACACAGACACTAGTGCATTATTAGTAAACTTCGATATACAATTTTCATAATACAGTGACTTTTCACTGCAAGCGTGACCTAAGCAGCCTGATTTAAGGCTGCATTCGGTTTTGATTCTGGATCCGTGGTTGGCACGCATCGTGAGAAACGCTGCGACTTGTGACATAGCTTATTGAGTTAGCTACGGGGAGCTAATGCACGCTTTGGCTTGTGGGTGATCAACTGTCCGGGCGTGATTAATGATCAGAGACTTGAGAGCGTGTAGAGCGGAAAGCACTTCTGTGCACCCACACACACACACACACATACATACAGAAACACACATATATACGTGCACACATTCCTGGACGCTTGAACACTTTGTGGTTGAAAAAAAAACTAATCCAGCCTTGTTGAAACGGTTACGCTTTGCTTGAGCCGTCACAGTTTGTCCAAAATATTTGGGATCTCCATGACGCTGCGGATGTGGCCGCGAGCGTGTGTCATTAGTTTACATCCCACGAGCGGGAGAGAGCAGTGTGAATACTGACGTGACGTGTTGAGATATGTCGCATCATCATTAACTGAAACATGCTGATTGAATGGAGAAAGACCACAACCAGAGTTTGGTGAGTGACAATCTTCCAGTAATGCAGCTCAGCCACTGCAGCGATTCAGCTCCCGTAGATGCACCTCATCCTTCCAATTAGATTTCTTTTAAAGTTGTATGCTAATTAAATTAATTGATGTATTTAATTGATCTGTTTTGGTATACTTTCTTACAAATCAATCATTTGTTTGAAACAAAATATTCATTAGATTTTTGTGTGTAATTAAAATAAATGAAGGATTCCTAAGATCCTGTATTACGAACGGTGTTCAAGTCAAACCGGGACTTTTGATTGTGCATACCCACAGTTATGAGAGTAAAAACTCCCATTATCTCCCTAAATTTCCACTAGAGCTCAGATAGCATTAATGTAACCGTGATCGGACTGCAAGCATATCTGAAATTCTGGCCTCCCAGGAACTCCTTTAATGGCCCAAACATGTGGAAATGGCTTGGATCGAGGTCAGAACTGTACGGGGACGGGCAATAACTCCCAGCTGAGTTCCTGTAACGTGCAAGTGGTGATTGTGCAAGTTGGAATCAAGGTACCTGTTGAGTTCCAAGAATCAGCCGTTTCACTCGCTGAACGTTCACGGAACTGAACTCCGAGCCACCTCGACCAGGATCGTCATTCACAGACGTACCACCTACTTTAAAACTGTTTGCACCGTGGCTAAGAGTCTCATCACCGTACTGTGCTTGAAGTCACTTTCATGCCTCTCGTAAAAATTGTAGTGACTCAGGACAAGTACAACATTTTTTTCAGAGGTAGCCGGATTTTCATAAATGCCACATTACCTAATGTAAATGAACCTGTGAAGGTATACGAATGTATCCAACTTGACAAACGAGCCGCTCAGTAATTGTTAAAGGTGACATTAATGCTGAACAATTTACTGTAAAACGTTACGAAACGCTACGAATCAGAACTGGAGACTCCGTCTTTTTGGAGGAATTCTAATAAATACTGTTCAAACTACTCAAAACTTATGACTGTATTATTACGAAGCTTTGAGTAATATGTAATTTGGCTTTTCGATTAGATTTTTGTACAGTTAAAAAGCCAAGTTTGCAAAGCGTCGAAAGCGTGAGCGCTTTGCTCCACAGTGACAGACTTCGGAATAATCCTTAATCACCATCTGTTACAGGATTCACTGCTGTGCCAACTGAAAGCACGTAAACACACACACGCAGACACGTACACACAGACGTACTTTCTTTCTAGCACTTAGTCAGAGCTTGTGTACGAGCGAAGTTCGTGAGATGGCGGAGACGCAGGTGGATCCTTGATTAGGAGCCAGGGCCTGCTCGTGATCAGAGATCATAGCAGGAAACACTGACGTTAATAATGACGGATCAGAAGTTTAGACACTATCACACTTGAGTACTATCTCTAACCTAAGTCAAGTGTGATAGTGTCTAAACTATGGGGGGGCATAGGAGGTTGGAAACATCCAGCCTTTATTCTAGGGACTCATTAAGTCTAGGTATTTAACTGCCAGGTTTCAGCTCAAATCCATCTCAGAAACCTGAAACTAGCCCAAGTTTAGGGCTTGGAAAGGGTCTGGGAGATGTTTTTTTCATTCTTTCTTTTTTTTTCTTAGCTTCTGAGAGTGGGAGCAAGGTCACCATGGTGTACACGCATTTCTGATGTACAGACATTATCCACTCTTTATTATAAACCACTTTTAACTCTGCTACAGTTTATCTTACAACAGAAATGTTTCCGTACATCATGGACACACTATGTGTACACATCTTGTGTAGTGTCACATGCATTATCCCACTGAACTCAGGGCAAGGCATGGGGTACATCCTGAATAGGAGTCCCTTTATCTCAGGGCACAAGGACATCAGTCAGGGTACACTGCATGTCTTTGGAGGAAACCAGGAAAACCTGGAGGAAACCCACCAAGCACAAGGAGAGGACGGGCTAACTATGTGCATACAGACCGGAGGCGAGATTTGAACCTCTAACACTGTAGATATGAGGTGACAGCGATTCAAAAACATATTTACAAATGTTATTTGCTCTAAATGAACCGAGAATGAAGACACTCACTCACTGTCTGTACCGCTGTATCCTGTGTACACGGTCACGGGGGGCCTGGAGCCTATCCCAGGAGACTTATGGCCCAAGCCGGGTGCTAATCCATCACAGGGCACACAAACTTAAACACACACTACAGGTAATTTGGGAACACCAGTTAGCCTAATTTGCATGTCTTTGGACTTTGGGAGGAAACCGGAGTACCCGGAGGGAACCCACCAAGCACGGGAAGAACATCCATGCACACAGACCCGAGGTGGGAATCGAACCCATACCCTGGAGGTGCGAGGCGACAGTGATAACCACTGCTGCCGGAATGAGGACACATCCTGGTTAAATCCTTATTAATCCAATAGTTAATATGACACTGATTATAACTTTTCGAAGAAAGTCACATGACACGTGCGCTGCCGTCGTGTCTGGTCTTCTCTACGGGTACTCTGGGAAGCAAAGCAAATCTGACATCTGTCTTTTTTTTTTTTTGCTTTATTTTACGCTATAAATGCTATGCAGAGACTCTTTGGCGTAGCTCTCGTTTATTCATTTATTTCTCATTTGTTCATTTTTGGCGCAGTATCATACCTCTTTGTTTTTTCTTCAAAGCCAGCCAGGTCTTGATGAAGACATTTTTTTGTTGTTTTCTTAAAAAATAGTCTGCCAAATAATTTTTTAATATATGGAAATGCAATCCATTACAGACTTGCAAAGAAACACACGAACTCGGTCCCGCTTTCTCTGTCTCTCTCTCTCTCTCTTTCAACCTCGTCAAACTACACATGCTGTGTAAACAGACAGGCACACGGGAGACACTCAGGAGAAGAAGCAGAGCTTGTTTATAGCTGTCACTCACATCCCCCCCCCCCCCACCACCTCCTCCCACCCATCCAGGCCGAGCATCATTACTGGGACTCGGATAAAGGATGTGCCGTGGGTTAATAAGGTCAAGCAGGAGCCAGAGGTCTGCATATGGAAAGGATTTATTTTGCAAGGGGGGGGTCTTGACCGAGTGCCGAAAGGGCATCAGTCATGATTCGGTTTCTGTTCATTTTTTATTTTTTATTATTTTGTCTGTATGCAGTGCTTTTCCCATTACACATCTAACAAAATGAGCAATAATTGCCCCATAACTGCTGATGCATACATCATGGCGTTTCCATTCGCCCCGCTTATATAAAGCACTTAATGAGTCATCGACACAGAAAACTCAAGTTATATTTTAGCCCGGGTATTCGAAAATGAAATAAAAAGACGAGGTATCCTGGCCGGTCAAACCGAAATCCCAGGACTCTAATTCAGAGAGCAGACGCATGAACGAATGGCTTTAATGTCTGCTGATTACACTTCCTATTCATTTCAGCCTGTCCTGATTTTTCCTGATCTTTTCTTATTCACCACAACCTTCTTAACTTCACAAATATGACTCACTTTTGACTTTTACTGAATGCTTTCAAGCAGGAAAGACAAAACCATTCGCTCTAACGTAAAGCCACGCTGCTTTTTGTTCTGCTTGTCTGTGGAACGTTTCTTATCTGCGTGGAGATTTTATTGAAAATTACATTCATATGAAGCATTATGTCATGATATATGAGTCAAGATAAATATTAAAATATTTAACTATATATATATATATATATATATATATATAAAGCTTTAATGAACTGATATACAGTAGATAAATTGTTAAGCTTGAAATCACCGCAAAGTAGTGTTTTATTTTAAACTATATCTAATATCTAATCGCCTTACAGGGTCTGGGTTCGATTCCCCGGCCAGGCTCGATTTCCATCTCTGTGTGCATGGAGTTTGCATGTTCTCCCCGTGCTTGGTGGGTTTCCTCCGGGTTCTCCGGTTTCCTCCCACAGTCCAAAGATATGCAGGTTAGGCTAATTGGCGTTCCTAAATTGCCCGTAGTGTGTGATTGGGTGTGTGTGTGTGTGTATGTGTGTGTGCCCTGCGATGGATTGGCACCCTGTCCAGGGTGTACCCCGCCTAGTGCCCGAAGTCTCCTGGGATAGGCTCCAGGTCCCCCGCGACCCTGAACACAGGATTAAGCGGTATAGAAGATGAATGAATGAATGAATATCTAATATCTAATCGCCTTACACCTCCAGGGTCTGGGTTCGATTCCCGTCCAGGTTTGATTCCTGTCTCTGTGTGCATGGAGTTTGCATGTTCTCCCTGCGCTTTGTGGGTTTCCTCCCACAGTCCAAAGACATATAGGTTAGGTTAATTGGTGTTGTCAAATTGCTCGTAGTGTGTGTGTATGTCTGTGTGCCCTGCAATGGATTGGCGCCCTGTCCTACCCTGCCTCGTGCCCTAAGTCTCCTGGGATAGGCTCCAGGTCCCCTGAACACAGGATTAAGTGGTAATGACAATAAGTAAGTGAGTATATGCTGCATGTAATGTTTATTTCAGCTTTAGTCCTACAATTAACCTTTTAAAATAATGAACTAATATTCAGTAGATAAATTGTTAATTCTAGATATCACTGCAAAATAGTGTTTATCTACATCTAATAGATGGCACAGTGGCTTAGTGGTTAGTACTGTCTGTCACTTTGCACTTCCAGGGTCCGGGTTTGATTCCTGCCTCGGGTCTGTTTACATGTTCTCCCTGTGCTTGATGGGTTTCTTCCAAAGACCAAAGGTCTTCCCAAATCGCTCATAGTGTATGAATGTCCCTAATACAGAGGTTTCTGGATGGATGGAATAGCCTTAAAGTTTTTTTTTTCCCAAAAGTTTGTCTTAAATCAAAATTTAATCAAAAATGAATAATCTGGGCCAAATACCACAACCCTCATTCCGTGCAAAAATGTTTGAGATAAATATAGTTGGTATCTTTCCAAGTTATGGCGGATTTAGTACAAATTTAACTCTTTTCCTTTCCCGGAATTAGTCCCATGGCTAACAAACATTAGTATATATATTACTGTATATATTAGTGTGCAGGGAAATTTATAACTTCCAAGACTTATGGTAATGTACTGTACTTTATCCCTTTAATGTTCATTCATTCATTCATTCATCTTCATTCATTCATTCATCTTCTATACCGCTTAATCCTGTGTTCAGGGTCGCGGGGGACCTGGAGCCTATCCCAGGAGACTTCGGGCACTAGGCGGGGTACACCCTGGACAGGGTGCCAATCCATCGCAGGGCACACACACATACACACAACGGGCAATTTAGGAACGCCAATTAGCCTAACCTGCATATCTTTGGACTGTGGGAGGAAACCGGAGAACCCGGAGGAAACCCACCAAGCACGGGGAGAACATGCAAACTCCATGCACACAGAGACTGGAATCGAGCCTGGCCGGGGAATCGAACCCAGACCCTGGAGGTGCAAGGCGACAGTGCTAACCACTACACCACCGCGCCGACCCCTTTAATGTTGTGCAGCGTAAAAACAAAGACAATTCAACTGGTGAAAAACTTCTGACAGTAAAACCTGGAGACTTCTTTTCATATTTATTGAATAACGTATTTACAGTATGGACCTCTCTGTGAAACAAATAACATCGTTGCTGGGCTAAAAAAAAAAAGCATTATTAAATATTGCGTCGTGTCACTGTATCAGTCTTGTACAGCGCAGTGTATTGTACCCGTCCCGCTTTTGACCTTGCCATGTCACATTCCTGAGTCTGTGCTTGTCTGTCCTATTCCGGGTACAATAGGACGCAGAATTGTATAAGGCAAACATCCATTCCTCTTTTTGCTTTTTGCTTGTTTTTCTCTGTCAAGGCAGAGGATGATGAATGAGAGCTACTGCTCGCCTAAAGCGCACAACTTTTACTTAACCTTTCTGGAGTGTTTGACTCGAAATGACCCGTTTTGGATCTTGACATCAAGTCAACATTGTAAAAAAGGAGTAAAACCAATTATGTACTGTTGTTTGCATGGATTGTTTCTGCTCCATTTCTGCTTGGGCTTGGTAATGCATTGAATTTGCCCCTTTTTTTTTTCTTTTTTTTTTTTACAAAAAGATAAAATTTTCTGTCACACAAACTTATTTTGGACTTAGCAGTTGGGACAGTCTTGCCTGCATTCCGTATGCGTAGAGTCTGCATGTTCTGTTTATACTATGCTTGATGGGTTTAGATGTCACATGTTTGGATGCCATTTGGTGCTTCCTAATTTCCTGTTGTGCATGATTGAGTGTGTGGTTGTTCCCATGACCCTACACTATAAGCAATATAGACAATGGATGGATAATTTCTTATTTACCATCTACTCATACACATCCACTAGAAGAATATTCCTTACTTTACTGATCACTGGGATAACCGCAGGTTACATTGCGTGTTTTGAAACATTCATAATAATTAAGCATTGCTTAAGGGAAAGAAAAAAAACCCTTAAGAAAAGTATAATGCTATAATGTTAAAATCATCTCAACCAGAAGATAGATAGATAGATAGAGAGAGAGAGAGAGAGTTCACTGTCAGTCAATGTTGCTTGACCATTTAACAGTACTTCTAGGAATCTCAGGCCAGATCAGCAATCTTTAAACGCTCTGCATGGACTCGGAGTGAAAAGTGCGGCTCGGTTTAATAACATCTTTTTAGCAGATATCCCCTAAGAGCGTTTAAGAGCACAACTCTGGCATAAAGAAGTGCTGCAAGCCAACTTGCTTTGTCTTGGCAGAGTTTCCCCACCTCCTGTGTGAAGTCCAAGTTGCACATAATGAATAGAAAAACCAACCGCGCTGTCACTAATAAGTTTAGAAAATGGAATTAGAGTGAGGGGTGGAACCCCAGTGGGGCACCAGAGGGCTCTTACTTTACCTTCAGTGCGGTTAAATCCCCGATAGGAGGAGCGTCCAAGGTCAGAGTGTGGCGCACTGGAGCGTTGTGTGATTTGTGTCCATGTTAATGCTTCTCCCATATGCTGACGCTAGAGACGGCCAGAAAGCCGCCTGCAGCGAGGGGGACGTAGATATTCTCCGTGTCTATAGAAACTTTCTTTTTGCTTAAATAGAAATGAAAATAGTTTGTTCTTCATGTGACATTACCAGATGACTTATAACCTTGTAGATTTACTGTTTTTCAGATGGAAGCTTTGGTTTTAATGAAAATCAGGAGAAACCGGCCATGGCGAACTGATTCAGAACAGTCCTGTTTTATCTATGAGAATAATTCTAACTCGTTTCTATAGGTATATATATACTCAAATATATGCTCAAATTATATATATATATAAATTTTACCTGAATTTGCTTATTTTCTTATAAAATTTAGTCTTGTCAATGCTAACAATGTTGTATTTAATAAAGGAATAAGCATCGTCCATCATCCTCATACATCCATATCCATTTACACTTCCATTTATTTCATGTGCCACCTGTGTTCCCCCACATCATGTTTCCCCCCTTTCTTTAAGCTAATCCCATTAGACAATTTACCATGTTATAGGTACCCTGGTAGTCCAGCGGGACCTGTACCATGGTACAGTATATAGTATATATATATTTCCTGATATAGTACATGCACTACGCTATGGTACATGGTTCTACCATGGTGTATACTTTAGTACAATGGAACATTTACTATTGTATGGTACACGGTAATATGTGTACCAAGATACAGTCAAACAAAACATGTCTTTATGTACCATAGTTATAATATTTACATAGCAACCTCTGAACTTTCCACATTTAATACACAACACTTTAGTGAATATTATGGTACTTGCAGTGACTACCAAAGTTTGTGCAGTAACTCACTAATATTGTACTGCTTGTACTATATCATACTACTATTATGTACAAACATACCATATTAGATACCTGCTGAACTTTGATAGCCACTGTGGTATCCGATAAATACCATGATGTTCACAAAAGTGTTGTGCTACACCCCATAGTACTAGCACAGTAAGCGTAAAATCTGAAGTGCTATAACACCTGTCCTGGTACAACCACAAAGTCCTATGGTGCCCACCATGGTAACATCTAAAGTATCACAGTGGTACATTTTGTGTTATATTGTTAACGTTAATAATAATGATAATAAATACAATGGTCACCATTGGCGTCGATGGTCCAAAGAGGTTCCTAGATGAATGGATGACTATTGTACATTATGGTATGTACTGTAGTTTACCACAGTAAAATTTTATTAATATATGCAGAAAATCTACTATGTTAACCTGCCGATTTTTTTTGCAAATGTTGCAAAGGACTGATACTGGAGACTCCTTCTCTAAATAATAAACATTATCTTATTTAAAAGTAAAGCAGTGGTATTTCATTTCCTGCTTCATGTGTGATATGATGTCAGGGGCTGGACGTCGGCTTGAGGCCACATTCCCAAGTTTCAGAGTACAACCTCCAAATGAATGGGGCATTTTCTTCTTGATCGAAAATCGTGCACTCACAAGTCAAACACTGCATTAATTCCCGGTTTGGACGGTAGCCTGCTCGTTCAGCAGCGAGGGAGTTAAGAGGTTAGACAGCCTGTTGTCTTCGTAAAGCCTGTAACTGTTTGCTCTGTGGCCTGGAGTGCAGATGGTATCAGACCCTTGGCTCTGGGTTTTATGCCAAGCGGATTGGAGTCGCTTTATTAAACGTCACATCTAATTAGACCACCTCTGCGGCCTTCTGCTCGCTCCGGAGAGTGTTAGCGAGCCGGGCTTTGAAGTGGTGTGAACGCCGGCCTCCTGGCAAGCGCGGAACAGTGCCATACATCATGTCGTATATGTTTGGAAGGTTGGTGGTCTGGAAATTTCAACACCTCAACAGTAGCGGCTTCTGCCGAGAACATGCGGACGAACGTTGAACAGCTATTCAGTGTGTATCAGAAATGTTAATTTTCTGTATGTGTATTTTGTATGTGTATGTGTATGTGTGTGCACATGAGCGCCAGTTCCAAGTGGTGTGAATTAGCTGGATAATTGCTGGTGTTGAGGCCAAGAGAGCCTGGGGAGAGAGATTTCAGGGCTGACCTGTTGCACATACACACATCGTATACTCCATATACGGATGCGTTTCTTCAAAGTCTTGCTTTGTTTATTTCTCCTCACGACTGTATCTGCGTCTCGGAGCCTTTCGGCTTTGTAGTGCAAAGCATGATCTAGTCGAACCCCGGCTTAACAAGCAGCGATCTCACATAGTACACATGTCTGTTGAGTTTAGGAGGCACCTCTTGGCTACAATTAGCCACGCATGGGAACTGATTTTATAGTCTTTAACTTTGCTCTCGTTTGATCCGGTGCTCTAAAAGAAACGCTGCACCTAGTTAGGGCTTCGTTCTGTTCTTGCCCGCGGTGGTACACCAGTAAATACACTCACGTCGTTATTTTTGCAACGGTTGCATTTCAGTGTTAAGTGTTCCTAATCCTGATGGACTGCTTTGTGTCAGTCGAGTTATCACTCCTGGGTATTACATTTCCTAAAATCCATTATTTTCTGGTTAGCTTTTCACCTCAAACATACCGTGATGTGTTTTTGTCCCGGATAAAATGTTCGTCCAGTGCAAAGTTCTCGCACAAAAACAGGGTTTTCTAGGACAAAAACACAAACACTCTAAATATGTTTCTAATGTACGATTAATCAGTTTCCAAAATATTCCTTAATTCAAAAATATTTAGCGAATTCGAGGTCATGTGAGAAGTGTGTCGCTAGGTATTGAAACAGAGGACACAGTATCTAGCTAAGAACTACAGCTAGCACATAGCATAGATATAGTCTTCCATTTATGGCAAAAAAAAAACATTTTACAGTAAAATGTGGCTAAATATTTATCTAAAAAGACAGCACGCATATTTCTAGCTGCTAAAACACTTTTCAGCTATTATGAGACTACTGTTGCTAGGCAGCTAACCGATATCGACACATGGTAGCTATAGCTAAGAGCTGAAGTTAGCAAATAGCTGTAGTAGCTTTTATGTAGACTTTATGAAGATAATACAGCTGTAAAAACAGCTGTATTAGAAAAGTGTCAGAAATGATATCAGTAAATGACTAAGGAAAGAAAGACTGCTAAGACATCTTTATTGTTTTTGTGATAATGCTCTTGCTGTGCAAATGAGAATTACGGACACAGAGAACATGCTAGCTAGTTAATAACCGGGGCTAGCACCAAATGAGACGTGTCAGGAATATCAACATTTCTCTCAGATCTGGTGGTATATTTAGACAACTAATTAAAGACTTCATTCTGAGTAATAAAATTATACTTCATTACATTTACATTTACATTTAGGCATTTGGCAGACGCTCTTATCCAGAGCGACTTACATTTTTATTTCATTACACATCTGAGCAGTTGAGGGTTAAGGGCCTTGCTCAAGGGCCCAACAGTGGCAACTTGGTGGTTGTAGGGTTTGAACCTGGGATCTTCCGAACCGTAGTCCAATGCCTTAACCACTGAGCTACACCTGGCCCGTCGTTGATAAGCTGATCAGCTTTAATGTAATCAGTGATATGATTATTTCAGGTTGAAGCCCACGTACAGTACATGTCTGTCTGTCTGTCTGTACAGCAGAACACTCTGTCTGATTTATTAATACAATGATATCACATTTAGTAAGGTTGAGCATCTTGTTCACGCAAAGTTGTACTTCTTTTCCCGTCAGCTGAATACACTCGATGTTCGGTAATCGGAGAGTGAATCAGCGACTCCGACGTACGTGTTACAATTCACTTATACCACGTCAGCTCAGCCGTGAAAATATGAATTAATCCCTGTAAAAATATTCAGTTTAGCTTTTCTAATTAAGATCTATTGGTGCAGGTGTTTGTTTACATTGAGCAAGTAGCGCATTAGTAGCTTATTTTAAAGTAGATTTTTAAATCCGCCACATAACTGACATTTTGATTTGACTTCTGGTGCAGGTTAAATTTCAGGCAGATATCTAAGTACTGCACAAGTTCCATTAAATTCTGTCCAGCCAGTTTTGCATGATGCTGTGAAAATAATCTGGCACAAAACTGCTCATAACATGACTTTTCCTCAACATTTAGATTTTATTTATGGCACAGAACCAAAAACCTAAAGACTGCAATAATTTAGGTATAGAGTGATTGTATATAGAGTGAGATTTGAGATTTTTCATCCATATTCACCCCCACCCTCCAGGATCAACCTGATCAGCTCCAGATAAGATGAAGAATTGAAATTATGCGGCGGCACGGTGGTGTAGTGGTTAGCACTGTCGCCTTGCACCTCCATGGTCCGGGTTCGATTCCCGGTCAGGCTCGATTCCCATCTCTGTGTGCATGGAGTTTGCATGTTCTCCCCGTGCTTGGTGGGTTTCCTCTGGGTACTCCGGTTTCCTCCCACAGTCCCAAGACATGCAGATTAGGCTAATTGGCGTTTCTAAATTGACCATAGTGTGTGTGCTCTGCGATGGACTGCGATGAGTCCAGGGTGTACCCTGCCTCGTGCCCTGAGTCTCCTGGGATAGGCTCCAGGTCCCCGCGACCCTAAATACAGGATAAAGCGGTATAGAAGATGAATGAATGAAATTATGCCTCTTGTGGAACAAATTTAATTCCACGATTCTGCATTTTTTTCATTTTCTTGCCATATCAGCAACATAACTTTATAACTTGCCTAAATCCATAAAACCTTGGGTTAGGAAGCTGGCGTTTGACCCCACTCTATAACCCTTGACCTTGGACTTCTCATTAGTTCCACGTCAGGTCGTTTCTTATTTATGTGTGTTATATACAGTATAAAGGTGTAGTTTGAGTTGTTGACCTGATAGCTCAATTCTCAGTACTGCTCCAGATCATACCGCACCACGTGTTGCCAACGTTTATAAATTGGTTCTTTAAGTTGCTCAAGCAATAAAGTAAAATATTGCTTTCCTCTCCATACATCCTTTTTCTTCTCACTCTCTCCGTCTTTCTCCCTGTCAGCCTTTTTTTCCCCCTTCGCGCTCTCCCCCACCTTCTCTGTAGGAACATCTGGTTTGCACATTTCAGACAGAACCCATGTAAAGTGCACACGCTTTCCCTACTCCAAATGACTTCATCTGTTCTGGTGACCCTGAGGGAGCTCAGTGTGTTCCTCCTCTAAGGGTCTGAGGGTCTTTCACTGCTTTAAAGGTAACGATTGTGTTACTTTCATCCTTGGCCTCTGTTCACATAAAATAATACAAAAACAACAATAAATTAAAACCGCAACCAGAATTTTTATTTTTCCGAATCCATCCCAAAGTGCATCGAAGCTGTTCTGATGGCGTGCCGCCTTACTAAGACACTTTTTTGTCCCGTTTGTAATATGTGTAATATCTGACTTATAAGACATTATCTAGCATTAGGTATCACATTTAATATATTCATACTTGTATTTTTTTTTTAATTAATTTAGCATAACTTAATGAAGACAAAATTTATTTTCCTTGGAATTAAAATATAAAAAGTTTTATGTTCTTGCTAAATAATTTTAAAATATGTAAAAAAAAAAATTATATTAATGAAAAAAAAAACATTTCTGTATGATAAATTGTAACTATAATAATTCATTAATTCATTTTCTGTACCGCTTTATCGCGGAGCCTATCCCAGGAAACTTAGGGCACAAGGCGGGGTACACCCTGGACAGGGTGCCAATCCATCGCAGGGCACACACACATACTCACATACACACACTCATTCACACACTACGGGCAATTTGGAATGTCAATTAGCCTAACCTGCATGTCTTGGGACTGTGGGAGGAAACCGGAGTACCGGGGAATCGAACCCGGACCCTGGCGGTGCAAGGCGACAGTGCTAACCACTACACCACCGTGCCGCCGTTGTAACTATAATAATGATAAATATAAACTATATATTTATTATGATGTGGTCATACCATTAAACTGGTGTCAGGACCATCCCTCAGACCAGGAACAGACCACAAGAGCTGCAGTTTTGGTGCCCTGACCCATCACATCACCCATCACTGCTTGGCCCTTGTCACAGTAATTACAGTTACAGTACTATATCTCCTTACAGTGGCACCTGGAAGTGGGTGGGATATATTACGCAGCAAGTGAACATTTTGTTGTTGTTGTAAAATTTATGTCTTGGAAGCAGAGAAAATGGGCAAACGTAAAGATTTGTGACTAAATGTCTGCAGTAGTCAGGACACAGCAAGAGTGATCCCAAGAAGGAAAACTGGTGAACCGGTGACCGGGTCATTGATGCACATGGGGAGTGAAGGCTGGCCCGTGTAGTCGGATAGAAGCACTACTGTAAATCAAATTGATGAAAAGGTTAATGCTGGTTTCCATAGAAACGTGTCGGATAAAAAGTGCATCACTGTTTTGGTTGGAAAAGGGCGGAACTACTCCTGACCGGGGTGTGTATGTGTGTGTATATATATATATATATATATATATATATATATATATATATATATATATATATATATATATAAATTGTGGTTATAGTTAGTTATTTTTTTTCCTTTATGGTTTTGTGGTCAGCACATTTAGAAGAATTCAAATATAAAGAAAGAAAATGCATCATGAACAGGAAGTGGAAAGTACTGTTTTGAAATTCAAATATGAAAATTGTTTCCTTACCTCTCCCTGGATGAATTTAGAAATCAATCTCTTTTTCCTAATGGATTTTCAGAGGACAGAATAACCTCCATGTCCTCACACTCACATAGCAGAAATGATCATATGGTGGATATATACCATTCTCCCTCTCTCTCTCTCTCTCTCTCTCTCTCTCTAGTCTGGATAGTGATGAGATTCTTAACGTGTTGCTCTTTTTTTTTTCTCTCTCCACAAGGGAACCAATGGGCTTTTTTTTTTTTTTTTTAAATAGAAGTTTCCGGGTGCATAAACACAGTGAGAATTGAAAATCGGCAAAGGTGACAGAAAGGCACTTACACCCATTGGGAGCGCAGGGCTCTTTGAAATGACCTTTGCTCCCTGAATCAGATGCTTAATCACTCTCTGAGGACGGGACAGGACAGGAGACAAGAGGACAATAGACTGGAGGAGGGAAGCTTGGAAAAGGCGAAGAGAGTAGACAGACGGCAAAATGAGCGACGTGCCGAATCACACTTATCACTGTCATCTGCCTGCATAGCGCCATGGATATGACGCCCGATGAACTCATCCGAATCTGGTCTCCAGAGCACGGCCGCAACTCACCCTTGATGAGACCATATCTCAGACACGACGTGGACCAGAACTTGTAATCGGCCCGAGAGTAAAATGCAGCACAAACATTAGATGCGCTTGGGTGCATTCGGGACATTTCTGGCCCAGATTTCAAATGCTAAGGAATCCCTAAATGCTTGGAGTTTCAGCACACAATACACTTGACTGACCCAGAAGTGTCTGCCATGTGTATGGAGAGAGAGAGAGAGAGACAGACCCTAAATGGACCGTATTATGCAGATTAATATGAATTTCCAGAGTGTTTCTGCTCCATGTCTCCAGGGCCAGGTTATTATCATCATGCAGAGTTTTGCATGTTTTCCTCCCATGTAGGTTTCCTGCAACTTCTCCTGTTTCTTCCCACCTCCAAAAAAACATGCTGTATACACTGAATTGCCCCGGGTATAAATGCGTACGGATATGTGCATGTGCATTATGCCCACATCCGGGGTGTATTCCCGTTTCGTATCCAGTGTTCCTGGGACTGATTCCTTATCTGCCTCGATCTTGAGCGGTTCTGAAGAATGAAAGATGACTGATGACTGAATTTTTTTCCGGGTTGCTCGCTTTAATGATGTTTGACGGGAAACAAATTAAGATTTCCTCGTTTGGGAATCACTTATTGATTTCTTCCTAACAAATGGACTTCATTAGCATCTGTCACTGTGAGCCAAGCCTCGCTTCTGGAGTTCCTGGTCGGTTTTTTTCTGGGAGCAGCCTGAATTCCAGAGATACCTTAGTAAAGTGTGATTTGAAATAATGCTATAACGTGGATCTTCAAAGAAAATTTTCGTAGCTCTGCCTTTTTTTTTTCCGTAAAAGGAATTTCGACAGATTAGGAAGGAAAAAAATTTATAGAAGCCTGTACAAATGACACCCGCCCCCCCCCCCCCCCCCTTTCCAAAAAAAATAAAAAATCCTTTAAAGGGGAGACGTACTGTATTGTGCACAATTCAGGTTTTAGTCATTTTCAGACATACAGATGGGTCTATAAACAAAAAAAAATGTGAGAAACGTACACTGACTGCTTTTTGTCCATTTTTCCAGTTTTGTGCTTAAACAGGCCAATTAGATGTTCACCCCAACGTGACCTCATATAAGAAGATCAGCTCTCCTGAGGGGTATTTCAAGCTGGAGCACTAACAGACACACGTCAGAGGAGCTCTGAGATTGTGTTAAAGAAAAACATAACACATACCGTATAGTACCTTTAAAAGAATGCAATAACTTTCCTTTTTTTTTTTTTCTCTTTCTTTGACCTGAAAACCTAAAATCTGATTTGGGTTTCGACTACAAATTCCTGAGACGTGAACCTCAGCTAGTTACTCATTCTGTGTCAAACAAACTAGCCAGGAATTATTCATTCATTCATTCATTTTCTATACCGCTTAATCCTGTGTTCAGGGTCGCGGGGGACCTGGAGCCTATCCCAGGAGACTTCGGGCACTAGGCGGGGTACACCCTGGACAGGGTGCCAATCCATCGCAGGACACACACACATACACACACTCACACACCCAATCACACACTACGGGCAATTTAGGAACGCCAATTAACCTAATCTGCATATCTTTGGACTGTGGGAGGAAACCGGAGTACCCGGAGGAAACCCACCAAGCACGGGGAGAACATGCAAACTCCATGCACACAGAGACGGGAATCGAGCCTGGCCGGGGAATCGAACCCGGACCCTGGAGGTGCAAGGCGACAGTGCTAACCACTACACCACCGCGCCGCCTAGCCAGGAATTAGTAAAAAGTAATTTCAAAAAAAGTCGGTTTAATCGTTGAAACAGGAAGTAGTCATAGCAACAGTTTAAATATCATTACTGGCGAATGGCTGCAAAGCTGACACGAATTATTTCTGCTGTTCTGAGTGACGTTCCCAAAGTACCCGGGTTCTCCTTTAAAGTGTTTTTCCGAACCTGTTTTGTTCTTTTTAGGCGTAATGAGCAAGCAGGGGAAAGTAGTTTTCTGAACCAGCTCCATTTCTTTAATGTAGCGTTTTGGGTTTCAGCATTTCAGATCTTATTTTCCACGCGTCACATATCATTTCTAGCGGTCCTATCTGGTTTGATGTTTTGGCGCTGGAGGCGCTGCAGTGGAACTGAATCCCAACATAAAGTTCCAGAAGTTAGTTTCCTTCTGGGGGGAAAAAAAAAAGAAGATTATTATCCCATATCATGATTATTTGTTACTTTGACATGATCTTCAGAACGCTTCATGCTTCTTCTTCTTTTTTAAGTTCCTTTTAAAGTTCCAAAGAGAAAAGGTTGTCTGCATCCTGCTGCCAAAGCTAATAATTCTATCCTCTAATTCCGTGCCAAGAGCATCGCCTTGACAGACCGGTTACTAAATACGGCAGTAGCACAAAGAGAATGCTGGATAGCCTTTTAATAAAGAAGTGACTGCATTAGACGCTAATTGGCTCCTTTATTGTTTGGCCTGGACCAGGAGGAAGCGTGGGGGCTTTCTGGGACGCGAGTTGTTCTGGAGACGCTTTTGAAAAGAAGTCCGGGATTGTGTTACAGGATTACGGCTTCGTTCTGCCTCTTCCTGCTGCTGTTTAGGATTTAATAATTAAACCAAGCTCCATCATGCAGACGCGCGCATGTTCACGTGCGGGACACGTGGGACGCGTCGAGTCGGGATGCTGCGCACACTTCAAGGGGACAAAAACAACAACGTCTGTTTTCCACACCAGACAGCTTTGGTCTTTTCTTTGTCTTTTATTCTTTTTTGCTTACTGTCTCAATAATATATACTGTATATGACATCTGTTAGAGTGGAATTGGATTCCAGGGAGTCCCTCGTGTTAAGCGCGTAATGCGTCTCCAGACACGGAGAGGGAAGAAGAGCAGCGAGGAAAATAGAGGGGAAAGCAAGTGATGGAGGAAACGAGGAGGATTCCTTCCTTCCTTTTGTCTCCTGAAGGAATAAAACCCAGCGATGCGGAGCTGGCTGGCGGACAAGCCAACACCGGCCTCGTGAAGTTTACACGCCGCTGTCAGGGAGAGCATTGCCTCTTTCCTCTCAGCAGTTAGACTCCATAAAAGAGTTGCCGTTTCTCTGGAGTGCACTTAACGTCAGGGTTTCCTTTAAGCTTAGGCTCTGCTCGTTTGTTTTCCTGTTCTTTTTTTTTTTCCATCCTTGATAAAGGATGTGACTAATGCTGATTTCATACATATTCAGAATTACTTTTAGTGCACGTTTCCGACTTAGACGTTCCAAATGAATTTCCTGTATTTCACAACAACCATAGGAATGCACTTTTGATACCTCAATTTTTATTAACATTTTTTTAACCTACAGGCTGGTTCCTTAGCTGATGGTTGGTGATCTTAGTTCATAGACACGGTTATGTCCATTGTGAGTTATGTGCAGGTTTACAAGTAGATGGAGTGTTAACCTTTTAGAGAGGAAAAAAAAAGGTTAAATCTCATGCCCTTAAGGGTTCTTTTGATTTGTCCCTCAGGGAGGGACTCTACACCCCACAACAGGAGGTTTGTCTTTCACCGAGTTGCAGCCTTTTTAAAAAGAAAAGAACCATTAAACATGCAAAGGAATTCTGTTGTTTAAAGAGATGGCACAAGTGGAGAAAAAAATGGACTAAACTGGCTAATAATGGACGTTCGCTTCTATGCTTCATTCATTCATTCATTTTCTATACCGCTTAATCCTGTGTTCAGGGTCGCGGGGGACCTGGAGCCTATCCCAGGAGACTTCGGGCACTAGGCGGGGTACACCCTGGACTTGGTGCCAATCTCTCGCAGGGCACACACACACACACACACACTCACACACCCAATCACACACTATGGGCAATTTAGGAACGCCAATTATCCTAACCTGCATATCTTTGGACTGTGGGAGGAAACCGGAGTACCCGGAGGAAACCCACCAAGCACGGGGAGAACATGCAAACTCCATGCACACAGAGACGGGAATCGAGCCTGGCCGGGGAATCGAACCCAGACCCTGGAGGTGCAAGGCGACAGTGCTAACCACTACACCACCGCGCCGCCATTCTATGCTTAATGTTACTCATTTCTTATCAGATATACAAGGTTCATATGGCAGATTTTTTTTTTCTCTTGCTAAATGTACAGGTGCAAAGTGAACTGTACATTGTGCATGCAGGTTAATTTAGGTTACTTAGTAGAAACATCCTGGTTCAAGATCAAAATTAATACCCAGGCCTGGCTACTTAAGCTTAAATTAGTCTGGTTTGAGATCAGAAGTTTGCCTGGTGAACCAGTGGCGCCAAAAGCAATTCTGGGCCTCTTAACAGGTTAATTCCCAAGGTCGTGCACCTCTGACCACTTTTTATTATCCGGGACAGTTTATTTCCTAGGGATACTTTGTGCCTCGGAATCGTCCCCACCTTTTCACCCCTGCCTGGATGTGCAAGTTGTCCTTTATTTTAATCTGCAGAAATATACAATACACTTTGCGATTATTAATACTCCAAATGAAGTATTCATAATCGTGAATCTTGTGCTCAGGATTCGCCGAGGCGAAGGGGGAGCTAGTTATGGCTCCTGATTAGATCCTTGTCACGGGAATCAATACGTATACGGACTATCAGAGCTCAGCTTGGTCCTGTCAATAAAAGGTCATAAAGGATGATTGATCGTGCCACAGTACACACAGGCGGTGGTGTGTACATGGGGGAGGAAGGCTCGGCGTGAGACTCACCGTCTGGGATGTCCATCCTGCAGAAACTTCCCCATCCTGCTCTTCTTTTTTTTTTATGGCAAGATCTAATTGACTCCTCCATTGTTCTGGTCTCTTTAAAGAAACCATGTGTTTCTCATCATTGGGCCTGGAGAGGCTTCAGAGCTGATGAGCGGAATGAGCGTCGTTGTATGTTTACACCCCGAAAACCCACAGAGCGCTTGAGCAAGAGGAGAGGAATTCTTCCCGTCTGCTGAGGCAACACGTCCAGCCTGCAAGGCATCAGTCGTCTTTTTCGCCGATATTTCCCCGAGGACAGGCGCGATCGCTGTAACTGTTCTGGTTCATTTAGACTGGGAGTTGTGTATAAACTGGGCTTTCTGTCCTTTCCAGTAAAACATCACAGATTTGTAAAGTCTGTTATCATCTCGAATGGTGAATCAACGCTCTACTTTACTGTTCAGACAGGATTTCTCACCCCGAGATTGCTAAAAGATCTTCAGAGTAATCGTTATGATTTTTGGCTCTAGTTTGAGTTTTAGGGATTGGAACACATCATGCATTTCTGCAGAAATCCCTGATCCATATGTGCAATGAAATCTAAAGCAACCACAATGAAACATAAAAAATGAGAGCTGCTTTTGATTTGAAATATAGAAAGAAAACAAGAGAAGATGCAAAAACAAGGGAGAAAGCCTCGAAGTCTGTTGAGAAACCAGGTCGTGACCTATTGCTTTCTCTTTTTTTTTTCTTTTTGAAGCACTCCTTCACTTCTAAACCAAAGCTACTTTAGCTAATACGCTCTTCATCCATAGCTTAAGCCTGACATCCTTTTAGCCTGATTGGCAGCTCACGTGATCAAGTCTTGATCTCCATGTTGTCTGATTGGCCTGCTGGGACCCAGACGGCGGCTCAGGTGAAGCAGGTAAATCCGAACAAAGTAGTAAATTGATAACATCCAGTAGAAGAAAGTAACCGGACCAGATCGGGTCATGTTTAAGGATATTAAAGCTTCTGTCTTCTTTCCCAAAGGTCGTGTTTGTTAGTCCATTAAGGCTGTGTTTTAGTAACGAGCAAAGAGCGTAGCGTTTTCCGCTGAGTAGCATCTTCATCACGAGGGTAAACAGATCAGAAACATCTGTCGGAAAGTGAGTCTGTGATGTTTTTTTCCCCGTTCGCCTTTTTATCAAGCCATTCTCGTTTCCCCCCCCCCCCCCATTTCCCTTTATTTTCCCTTCGCTGTGATCAGAAGCATCATCATCATCATCGCCAAAGTCATCAACACGGCCGCAAGTCGTCACATCATGTGGAGCGCTTGATAAATGACTGTTTACGTCGGTTTCCTTTTTGAAAGGCATTTTCCTTCCATCTCTAGACTGTTTGTTCCTTCCTTTGTCTCTCTCTCTCTCTCTCTCTCTCTCTCTCTCTCTCTTGTTTCTTTCTTGTTCCCCTTATTCCTCTCCCTACAGTCTTGGCAATGAGAAATCGACAGCAAAAACTCAACAGCACAGTACTTTATTTATTAAGGGATGACATGGCATATCCTTATATAATTTCATTTGTTTCGAATTAGGTTTAAAGTTGTGGAAGATCTGTGAACAAAGTTCCTGTTATCACTTATGTAACAGCCAGAAAGAAAAATGAAATCGAATGAAAAAAAAAAAGAAAATCAAGTCCTTCGGACCGAGGGGTTTTAATTACGGAACGTCTGTGCATGCACATAACTGGATAAAAAAAAATTATCTTCTGAAATGTTCTTCTGAAGAATATTTGTATGGGGCTGTTCAAATCAAAGGCGGGACTTTTAATGGTGTAGAAGAACTGAACACCATCATAAGAGTAAAAACTTTACCTGCACTTTTCCCAGTGTTTAACGTTTTTTCCAAAAGGCCTCCCAGGAACTCCTTAAATGGCCCGAACATGTGGGAATGGCTTGGAGCGAGGTCAAGCGACCAAATTTTTTAAGATTTATAAAGTTTTATCAAGTGGGCCCTTGGATAGCTAATGCATGTTTAGGATGTAATGTTTTTTCAGTACCATAACCTTCTTCAGCTGTTTAAGAACGTTTTCAGTCGGCACTTCATGTTGCAACTTCCTCCCTAATAAAAGCCAGGCACACACACACACACCTCTCTCTCTCTCTCTGTCTCTCTCTCTCTCACACACTCACATAGCAAATTACAGAGTGGATTCAGTCGGCTTTGCCATTAGACAGGGTCCTGCCAAGCATGTGTGTGGCTGCCTGTGTGTGCACAAGAGTGCATTCATGCACGTGTATAGTGCAGTGTGTAGTCTTCCTCTCTTTGGCCTGAATTCAGGTTGTGGCTCGAGACACGCCGTCTACCTGAAAAATTCAAAAGTGTTGCCTGTTGAATCGACTTTGCATGAACTGTGTGTTTTCCAGAGCAGCGATAAAGACGCTCAATTATCACGTCACACCGCTGCCAAAAATTCATTACTCATATTGCGTCTGATAAATAAAGATATGAATAGGAGGCGTTCTATTCTGGTATTTTAGAAGGCATCTGGTTGAGGTTAGAACTGCGCATCAGGACTGAAGCTCACGAGACTAGAAGGTAAGTCACTGCCTGACTCATTAGTAACAGCCTGGACAGGATCACTGTGGTCTAAATTAGACCGATTTGCTTAGAACCAGAGAAATTTTTTTTTTTTTTTTTTTCAAAAAAATCATCTAAACGAATATGATATAAATATAAATATAAGTCTGTGAGCAGGACTGTAAAATTTCTCGGCACATCTTGCCAAAGAATTCACACGCCATGCTGACCTTGCCCACACTACTGTACCACTTGTACTGTAGGTTTTTCCACTGTTTCTTGGGGCAAAGTGTTCGGATTTATTTATTTATTTATTTAAAATCTCCTTTAAGAGCCGCCCACTACATCCGGATACAGCTATAAGTAAAAGAGATATTTTACGGTCCATAAAAAGATGGACCGTATTTAAAGCGACGTCACACAACGTGATTGGCTGTACGATGGTACGATGATGTCGACGGACATCGTGCACGTCACACAATATGCTATGTACGTTTTCAAATAACGAACCATGTTTACCTGCATATCTTCACATTTCATACATTGGAGGAACAGAAAAATCTGTCAATTTAATGAAACTTTTGCCAGTTCTTAGATATTTGAAAAAGTTAAATCTGCACCATAAATGAAATCAAAATGTTGAGTAGAACTGATGTAATTGAGTAATAGGTTTTGGCTCGATTTTTAAGAAGCGGGGTCTTATTTCTAGTGGTGTTCTAACTGACAGGTTTTGGGATGAAGTAAAAAAAAAAAATAATACAGCCGCTGTCTCATGGCATTTGGTGATGTGTATAAGATATCCGTGAAGCCTGGCTCAGAAACCACCAGTAGAAAGAAATTACTATAACAGCTGAGCTTTTTTTTTTTTTTTAAACGTCCATCTCACGGAAAATTGCTTTTGATACACGGATTTCGAACCACGTCAATAACAACGCACAATGTCAAACACGTCCATGTCATATAGAGCCTTTGGTGATTACGGTCCCTGGCCCTGATTTAAGTGTCTGATTTCATTACCCGGTTTCTAATGTGTTTTTTTTTTGTCTTCCTTTAAATTCGGATAATATCTCGCACCACTGATGTTTCTCATCGCGGATCCCCGAGGATAGATGTCGAAAGCAGAGCAGAGTGGTTCCTCTTTCTCGCCCTCTCAATCAGCGGCTACGCGGATGATAGATTATTCTTCTGCATTGGCAAAATAAATTCATTACATTGATGGGTGAAGAAGCTTTTAGGAGTATTTAAGTGAGCTCCCCTCCACCACCCCGCTCTCTTCTTTCTTTCTCTCTCTCTCTTAACTCTACTGTCCCTGCTTTTCCTCTCGCTAAGGGACGTCAGATTGATGGATCACTTCAATTAACTCTGACATAAGAAGGGATGAGATAGCAAGTATGTAGGAGGAGTGCAGAGAATGCTTCCTTTTTTTGTCTTTCCTTGTCATCTCTTCTTTCTTGTGATCCCTTTTTTAAAATGCCGTTTAAGGAAGGAGGAAGATCAGTTTCTTGCAGGTTCAAAAGATCCACTCTTCGGAATGAATACTTTACTTTAGACGATAAAGTACACAATGTTACAGGATTAAATGTGTAATTTATTCTAATATGAATTGAAGGAACAAGAAATCAGGATGCCTCAAAGCTCCAGGGTCCCTGGTTTGGTTGTGAAAGCCAAGTGGGTTTCCTTTGGGTTCTCTTGGAAGCTTGGTGAATTTGCTGACTCTCTTCTTAAAGGCTCGACTCGACTGGAAAGTCAATCTAGAGTCGGGCCCACACCTCATATTAGGAATGCAATAATACAATGTAAAGAAATGTATGCTTCCTACTTTGCTTTTATACAACAGTTCGACATATATGCTATGTCTCATCAACATATTTTCTTTTCTTTAACCAGTTATTTTGCTCCTCCAACCCACAACTGATGAAACTAACTAACAGCGACTGGCAGAGCTCGCGACTGACAGTTAGCGACTAACTGGGGTGAAGGTAGCTTTAAAATCTTCCCCGTATTATGTAGCCACAAGGTGAGGAGAATAAACCATGTAGGTGGTGCGCAGTCCTGTAAATATCGCTCTCTTATAATATATTATAGATCTGTTTTAGAATATCAGCTCGGTTAACTTCCGGGTTCCGCGGTTGAATCCCAAATAGCGTTAAATGGAAAGCTAGTACGCTATGTAGGACGTAAAATTCCTTGTCACACGCTGAGAGTTTTGTAACTAATGATTTGTGACCACATGTGGTCCATAGAGTATAGTTAAGTATAGATAAACGTCCCAGTGCTGTTACCGTCCATTATCACCACCCGTGGAACAATCAGATTGCTCAGTCTGGTCTAACTGTTACATAATTCGTAATAAATTGTACGTTTTGTAGAATATTGTCTATTTGAACATTTCCACAGTGATTCTGGTCCTCATAAATCTAAATGACAATGGCAATGTTGACAGCCGGCGAGTGACATCGACAATTCAAACGTTTAACATCAACAAGTCGCCACAGTAGTGAGGATGTCACTATAAAATATACAAAGTATGAAAGAGTGGACAGTAAAATCATACCGAAGTCCAGCTCCAGGCTCTTGTGCTTGATTTTCACAGAAACTTTTGGAGTTGTGAAGACGCCACTGTGACACAAAGCAGCACTGTCCCCAGAATACAGAGGCGAGGACAACAAAAAACATTAGCAGTTGCTTGTAAATTCTAAGCAAGTTTAATAAACATTTGAATTGTCTTTTATTATCAGCAATCGTTCTACCTCTAATCGTTGACCTCGATAGAAATCAGATTCAAAACTTTGAATTTTAAGTTGGAGAACCCCTGCTCTAAACCGACCATCAATGTGCATGGACCCAAATGAATTGGTGTCCCCACTCATGTGATCCAAAGAGATCCTGATCGGCATAAATCTAAATAAAAGAATGAAATCTTTCAAAACTTGCAAGAAGCATTTAGCAATTAACTTTTAAAAAAATAGCCTTAGAATCTTCTTCGGTTGAAGTATCACAATAATTCATAACACGATGCTGGATGCGTCCAATGTTGGCAACTTCATACCATATGACCCACCGTACTCTGAAAGCCCGTTGAAAGAGTTTGTGTAGGTGTTTAAGGCAGGTTGCCTGGTATCCAGCCCACACATAACCATGCTACACAGCCATACAAACGCACACACACAAACACAGCAGTGGAATTTTTATTACCATTGGCACGACGCGTCTCCTGCCTATATTTCTTAACCACCTAAATAAGACCATTGTCACTTATTAGTCTCATATGGGCTCGCACTCGCGACTCTCAGTCAGTGTGTTTAGCAGTTTTAGAGAATAATTAGCTACTATGAGTGTGCTCCGACAGGGCTGACATTATTTTTTTTTTTTGTGTGTGTGGTTACAGTGGCAGGCTTCTCCAATTTAGTTGTCTGCACAATTGAAATAAGACACTGAGCCCTATTTTCATGTTAATAACGCAAACGCAAAAACAAGATCACAAGATTGTGGCTTTGGTGCATGTCAATGTGGCGGATGTATTTCTGGGATTTTCCCAACTATTAGAGCAAAAAAAAAGGGTTTGAATGTGAATTATCACAAGGTGTAATTATGCTGCTATAATACATCGTGAAATCAATTTCAGTTTTTTATTTTTTTTCTCTCCTGTGCTGTTAATCAAATCAGATGATAAGTTCCATTGTTTCTATAGCAATGCTGGTTTTTAAAGGGCCAGTTTGCTATTTCTACACCAAATCTTCCTTCTTTCTCATTCAGCTTTGGGACCGAATATGGTGGAGTCACTGTATAATGGCGTAGGTTTAAGGGATCAACAGTGGCAACCTGGTAGAGGCAGGGTACAAGCCCCCAGCCCTCCGATCAGCTGAGAACCGCCAAGATTCTTCCATTAAGAAACTTTTTTTTTTTTGTATGAAGTTTCTCGTGTCACAGCTTAAGTTTTTCATCATATACCCATTTTCCACCACAGTGAACCAGGAGGTAGTTCCACAGCAGTACAGTGGTAAAGTGCTGTCATCCGGAGATCGCGAGTTCGATTCCCAGGTGATGCTGTAACCTCTCACAGCCAGAGGTCTAGAGAGAGCTGATTGGCCGAGGTCTCTCAGAGGGGAGGAATGAGAGGTACTTAGTGCTCTGACATTAATCACAAGTCTACAGCCAATCAGGGACGCCTGTGAAGTCATTTTATTGGTCGATGACTCACCAATGAACTACACCACCGAAACGGCGCGAGCTGCTCTGCGTAGTCTGTGACGTCATCGCGCACAAAACGTCCCACTTCATTGGCTGGCGTTGTTCATTGGTGAGGCATTGACCAATAAAATGACTTCATTCCCACCCCAGCCCCGCCCCCGACTCATGTGGCGTCATGTGGTTCGGAGGAAACACATGATAGTCTTCCGTCCTACCGACTGAGTGGTAGTAGTAGCTTAATGTGGGAGCCCCCTAGTGATGGGAGGGAAGAAATTGGATACGACTAAATTAGGGGGAAAAAAAAAAAAGTCACGTCATTACGTCACTCTATACATTGGTGTACGTCTCTACTTTTCCAGCGATGCTAGTGACAATGTTAGCAGCAAAAAAAGTTTTTAAATGCTAGCCGCTAACAACTGCTAACAACTGCGACAAATTTCAAATGGTTTTGCTAGCAGTTCTCCTTTATCATTACTGTATCTAATAGCTTTATTATTACTAGAAAGCATTTGAGTTGTATACTGCATATTGAGTCCATTTTGTTTCCTAAACTTTTAGTTGGTCATGATAATTCCGCCCCCACCCCCAGATTCAAGCGGTTCTTTGTTCTAGCCCAGCAAAGTATTGATGCTTTCTGAGGGCTTCAGCTGAAATTGGGCACCGGCTCCGTACTGGCCCCAGGACCGCCATGGTAGAAAAGGGGTAATTGATGAGTTACGCTTGTTTTTCCACTTAACATCTCTTTGTTATATTTGGCATTTTCATGAAGTCGCTGCTCAATAACGAAGTGAAACCAGAGCCCCGAAATTGCGTTGTAAGAAATAAAACTGTATGTTTATAAGGTCAGGAGAATACTGGTTCGGTATTGTGTTGAGTACAGAAAGAAGTTCTTGAACAATGGGAATTCAATCCAAGATTTTTTTTAACCAAAATGCACAAGAAAACAAATACTACTAGAGATTGAACAATCTTCCCTTCAGATTGATGGTGACTTATTTTGCCATTGTGTCTAGATTATAGTGATTATAGTTCCAGCGTTGGCTCAAGATTATTAAGGTACATGAAAGGTACATTCTTTCAGAACATGTTTCCAATATGGGGTGCTTTTCCTGCATCTCGTGTGTCATTCAGGGTGAATTGTTGTTGTGCCGGTAAATGACGTGGCCCGGTGATTATTGCCTTGTGACTCAGCTCCTGCGGTGCGTTGATCAGGAGGTCCGGTGTGCAAGTGCTCGGCTGTTAAAGGAGTCGTACTGTGAGCTGGAGCTGAAGTGAAAGCATGTTCATATGGCTGTGATGAATGACTGGGTCCCACTGGCGCTTACACAGATTGAGTTTCATTAGTTATTTAGAGTGGAAGGAAAAAAGGGTAGTCTTTTTTTTCTTCTGGTCATCAGGAACTTCTATTTGCTGGTCTCTTAAGAAGAGGTTCTTGCATTCTGTGGTATATCCGACTTTCTTAGACAGTTGAGGAGTCTTCCTTTAGTTCATCAGAAGTCCATTATCCCACATGTTCCTTGTAATTGGCTGGGACCTTGATGAAACAGGACGTAGAGGCAATACTCATAAGGGGGTGGTCATGGGGGAGCAGTTAGAGGGGATGGTACAAGGAGGGGGTAGTTTGATGGGGGCTCGAGTGAAAGGATTAGGAGGTGACTTTAGACTTCAGTCCTACATTTTACACCCTCTAGGTTCATGCAGCTCAGGTCTGCAGCAGTTATACCGGTTTGGGAATCTCAGATTCTGCCCGATCTCTGGTACTCGCTGCTCTGCCATTCATCCAGGGGCGACGAGTGAAATTCTTCCTTGAAGTGCCTCTCTGCATTGAGTACCACTTTCACTTGCTCTTTCCATTTCTTCAAAGCAGGTTTTTCCCATTAAGGAAAAGTGAGAGCACTCTTGCCCTGAACTTAACCTTGATTCCACAGCGGTGTCTGTCTTTTGAAATCCAGTTCAAAAATCAAGATAAGCAAGAGGAAAGGAAGCGGTAAGTAAGTTCCACAACCTGGCTTAAAGCAAAGTGTGTGTCATGCAGCTGACACGTCGATTTCTTTAAAGCCTGCTGAACAGCATTATGCTTTTCTTAATGTTTCCCATTGCCTGCTTTGCTGACTTTGCTGCCTCTAGGGTACTTGCTCAACTGTTTGCTCATGCTGACCGGTTCTGTCCTGCGTCCAGTTTCAATATACACATTGTTGACTTGGCTAGCTCGACAGGGTGTTTGCTGCGGAAAGTGAAATTTCTATTTTCAGCGCGATCAGCAATGCTAAAAGATAAATGGGCTTGCTTGAAGTTATTTTTTGCTTTCAACCATCCTTCCTGATTTCCCGATTAGAGGATTTATGCCTCAACAAATTTTTAGATCATGACTATGAGCAAAGAGACAGAGCCAAGTGAGAGAGCAGAAAAAGTGGGGGGGAAAAAGCTAAAGAAGCATACAGACAGCACCCTGCAATCTCAGCTGTTGTGATTTAGGCTGTCTGACAGCACACAAATCTTAAAGGAACTCTCAGCTGTGCTGCATGCCTACCCCTCCCTCTCTTTATTTTTAACACAGATGCTTTATGGGGCCTTCACTACAACGGGGCAGAAAGAGATTATTGTCTCTAGAAATACAGTTATGCGATTCTCATTGACAGAACGATGTTGCCCGGAAGGGTGGGGGACTCTTGAATGAGCAACCAGCAAACAAGCAAGACCTGCTTTACAAGCAAAATTCTAGCGATGAACCATTTTGATCAAGAACTAAAGCTGCATTTCTACCAAATTTCTCTATAAAAAAATGGAATTATCAGGAATGGCAAATCCAGTTTCTGGTTCACCATGATAAAGTAACCAAAACCCTCTACAAGTAGAAATAAAAAAAAGATTCAATGCAAATGGCATAACAGACAATTTCAGAATCTAACATTTAAAAAAAAAAAAAAAAACAGCAAATATGGAGAAGGTTAAGATATTTTACGAGCTTCATATTCTTCATATTAATAGAAGTTTAGAAACAAGTGTTTTCGGTGACCAGGTTGACCTCGTTACACCAAACATCATTGGTTGGCTTCCTGTAATAGTTAGTTTGGCAAGCTCCACTCCAGTGGTTCCTCAACAACAATAATAACTACTTTGGAGCAGTAGAACTAGAACAATGGTGGTTGCTTTCTCAAGTTCCTAATTTCCTGATATCATTTTTTTTGGGGGGGGGGGGGGTTCCTGAAACGTCTTTTCTATCATAATGGTCCAAAAGACCTCACTTTAATGGTACCACTCCATGGACAGACATGACCCTGAACAAACCAAATTAAGTACCTTGGTCATTTTGGTACACCAGACCTAACCATCATTCATTGCTGTTCCAGTCCAGCTTGAGAACCCATCATTACTTAATTTGGGGAGGTTTATAACCCAGGGAACCAAAATGTGTCTAGCATCTGCAGACCTGTAGCTGAGAATCACGCTACCATGGGAGATGGTACCCAACCAGTGTTCCTTAGTTCCAGTGCTAATTAAACACATCTGATCCTGCTAATCCTGTTTTTATTTTGTGGCTGTTTTGTCCTGAACATAAGTGCCTGGTGCCAGATTAGGGTTGGTGTTAAACTACAAAGGGGGTTGTCCTCTGATCTCCAGCATTGGGCAACCTGCTTTGGTTTTTTGCCTCCTATCTGGATCTGTTTGCTGTTGGCCACCTTCAAGGTGTGTGGAATTGGATTTGTATATGGATCCTGGAGTACTGGGGAAATTTATCAGTCATGGCCGCCTTGTTAAGTGTCTCTTTGTTTGAGTGTTGTCCTTAAGTGAGTGACTGAATGCAGCCTGAACATATTTAGCATGAGACAGTATATAACCTACTCTCCATGGATCTTGCTGCCACATAGACAGACAGTGACATGGCTATCAAATTCACCCTGCATCTGCAGACACACATTATCTTCATACTTCCTGCCATTCTATAAGCGGAACCTACCAACCGTGGTTATAAGCGAGAGAAAAAAAATAATGAAGAGGCATTGAAGAGAGCCAGAGGGAAGAGCAGGAGCGATGGAGTAGGAGTGTTTTTGGGCAAGGATTTTTAGCAGGATTAGGCTATTGATTGCTTTCATTTTTGGCATGTCCACCTCCCTGCTGCGTACCACCCACCCACAAACACACGTGCGCACACACACACACACACCTCCTCCCCTGCTGCTTTCTCTATTTCCTGTTTGCTCTGCCAGACCCAATTGATGCTCAGCATGCGGGTCAGTGATGGATCCGGTGACATGCTGGGCCATTACTTTGTATGGCTATATCTTTTATTGGTGTTTGAACACACACGCACACACACACACACACACACACACACAGAGTAGCACATGAAATTGTTGCCTCAAGGCAAGAGGCAGGTTACAACTTCACAACGATCACTGCATATTTATACTATGATCTTCTCTCCAAATGTACTAAAAATGTCTAACGTTCGAAGAAGTGAAATCCCACAAATACTAGACTTTACTAAAATAGTTCGCACTGGAGTGTCTAGAGGAGAAAAATTGTGACTTTCATAGAAAATATTAAATGTTACATTGTACAAATGTTACACTCTTTGAAATATTACACTGGTAAACCATACTCCAGTCACACAATCATTTTTAGATTATTTAACTGTAAGTGCTTCAGGTTTAATTCCTAGCAAGCTAGATAATATTTCATAAGTTAGCTAGTTAACTAAAGTATTGGTGAGGTAGGTAACTCTAGGTGGGAGTTAGTTTGTGTTGTTGCATGGTGCAATATGCATGGTTTTGTTGTTGTTTCTTGGGGAAGGGGGGGGGGGGGGTGGCGGGCGTTGTGCACGCGTTGTGCGCGTTCTTATCATGCGACCGGGGGGGTTGCGCGTTCTGATCATAAAAATAGGAGTAACGAGGCTATTTTTAAAATGTAAGGAGTAGAAAGTACAGATAATTGCTTAAAAATGTAAGGAGTAGAAGTAAAAAGTCGGCTGAAAAATAATTACTCCAGTAAAGTATAGATACCCAAAATTTCTACTTAAGTAAGGTAACGAAGTATTTGTACTTTGTTACTTGACACCTCTGGATATCGCTTTTATTCAACAGTTCCACAAATTGCATTTATTGTCAACAGATTATAATTTGTTTGTTATTTAAGCAGCTATTTTGCTCTGCCAACACATATCCTTCTGAGACTGGTTGAACTAACTAACTGCAACTGGCGGAGCTGGTGACCGACAGTTAGTGTAATAAACAGGGGTGAAAGTAGTTTAACATTCTTTCCAGTATTATGTAGGCAAAAGGTCAGGATAATAAACCATGGGGGTGTTGGACAGTCCAGAGAAATGTACAAGATTTACTTAATATTTCCACTTACTGAAAAATATACTTTAGAATATCAGCTAACGTCCCAATGGTAAGCTAGTGGTCCACCCAACAAGTACTGTAGTGCTATTGATTAGGGGTTAGGGACTCAGCCTTCAGCTTTGTAACTCGTGTTGAACATGAATAGAACGACACAGACAGTTCATTCATTCATTCATTTTCTATACCGCTTAATCCTGTGTTCAGGGTCGCGGGGGACCTGGAGCCTATCCCAGGAGACTTCGGGCACTAGGCGGGGTACACCCTGGACAGGGTGCCAATCCATCGCAGGGCACACACTCACACACCCAATCACACACTACGGGCAATTTAGGAACGCCAATTAGCCTAACCTGCATATCTTTGGACTGTGGGAGGAAACCGGAGTACCCAGAGGAAACCCACCAAGCACGGGGAGAACATGCAAACTCCATGCACACAGAGACGGGAATCGAGCCTGGCCGGGGAATCGAACCCAGACCCTGGAGGTGCAAGGCGACAGTGCTAACCACTACACCACCGCGCCGCCTCGACACAGACAGTTCAGAGGCAATTCCCGAATGACTTAGAAGCAATTACTAGGGAGACAGTGTGTTGTTTAAGATAACACAAGGTTATCAGATGTGGTGTTCTTGCTGAAAGTGCTTCTGTGACTGGTTTTGAATGTGACTTTTGGCAGGCAGCTGCTCTCTCCCCTTTCTAGTACTACAGACCAAACTGACCTACTTTCACCCATGCTTGCAACCAACTGTTAGTATAATTAGAGACACTGGAGTGATACATATAGTTAAACGTCCCAGTGCTGTTATGCTCTATATCACCACTCGTGGAATGCCTCTCAACCAATCAGATTACTCTGTCAGAACTAACTATTGTATAAAAATAAAATAATATTAATAATAAGAAGATGGACTTTATTGGAAATCTAGATATCATTTCTAGTATTTAAAATGATTTAATCTAGCATTGTAATACAATGCCACTATTTATGTCTGTATCTGTGCCTGTTTGGTGCTAAAAACATTCAGATTTGAACAAAAGTCCAGTCTTTCTTCGTGGATTCACAATCTAAAAAAGATCTGTGATTACTTTTAAGAACTAACCATTTCCTCTGCTGCTCCTTGATGCACTGGTACACGAAATTATAGCTGATGTGAATGAAGAACCTATGACCGTAACCTACATCATACTGTTTAACGATTCAATAGCTAGCAAGACCTCCAGCAAAGGTTTATCCTGTTTTTGTTTTCAGTGCTTTACAATAAGATTAGTCTCAGGGAAACAAGTCTTGGGAGCAAATCACACTGACTTTTACAGAAACCGGTGTCAGAGGGATCAGGTTGCACTGGGCTTTGACAGCCTCTCCCTGTCCTGCACTACTCACTAAGAGCCAGGATAAGAAATGAGAAGAGAGCAGAACAAACCGGCCTGTCACTTACACTCCCACACACACACACACACATACACATACACAAACTCACTTCACAAACAGGCTCATGACACTCCTTGCCTCGGGAGTTGCTATTTAGAGTCATCATCTGTCAGGAATAAGTGCTCTGTCCGTTGTATGAAAGAGGAATAGACAGAGAAATACAGAGGCCTGTCTTAGCGAGGGACTGAAGGAGAAATAGCTTAGTAGCCCTCTTTCTCTCAATCATCATCATCATCACTATCATCACACATATTAGGGTTTAGACTTTATGTAAATGATTCTTACTTCATTTCAGTAGTAAAGAGGCATGATTTATTAAAATAACTGAATTTCTATTGTTTAGGGACAGTGCTAGTGTTAATTACATAGCTAAATAATAAATTTTGGTTATTTTTAACTAGACCTATCTAATACATATAACTTGACAGCTCATTAGCATTTACAAATAATTCCTGTCAGTCTTTTTAGCGACATTCCGCCCCTCTCTCGAGCCTGGAAAGGAAAACGTAGCTTAATATGGCGAATACCCACGCATCCAGAACTTTGCCTCTACACAAAACACACTATAAACGGGCAAAAGATTGTCATAATAAATCCTAATTTAACATCGGTAGTGCTTTTCCAAAACAGAAAAATATATAACTGGCAAAGCAGATGGACTTATCAGAAAACCATTAGTGATAGTCAGCTGAAAGCCTCATGAGAACTAATTACATGGAATGTCAGGAGGCTGACATCATTCTAGATCTTTCTTTCAAATCAGACAGAGAAGAATTTCACGTTGATACTCTTTCAACTCAGCTATCAAGCATCCATCTGTGAAACGTATTTAACTGGAATTTTTACTTTTCTTAAATTGGATTGTGAGGAACATGTTCAGTCTAAGTCTCCGCACATACTTTCCGTCTTTTTCATAGACACCATCAGAGGCAGGAAGGACTCGCATGTCTGACTGACAAAGATGTGGTTCGTTTCAGTCATCTTTCCCCCAAGCTGTAAATGCTTTCAAATCTTTTTTTTCATACTTGAATTGAGGAAGTGTGAGGTCAGTGGTGTGCAGTGGATCGGTAATTAAAAGCTGAGTTAGTTGAGTTAATTATAAGGTAATTTAATTGGGTTAATTTAAAGGTGTCATGCCTTGGTGTGTTGGCTGTGTTAATTGGCTTTTATTGCAGGTCTCCAGGTGTTTGAAATGAGAATGATGGAAAAGTTCATGTGCACACACACACACACACACACACACACACGTACGTGCATATACACGCACAAAGTTTATGTACATTGCATTAGACTGGTAAGAACCTCATGGAAACTTTTGAGGTCAGTGCAGCTCTCTTTCAGAGTCCTCATCTTGTGAGAAAATCCAGGGCCAGATCGAGAGCCTTGGCAGCAAGCATTGGATTTAATCAGCGCGTATAGTGTGTGTGTTTGTCGACGGCTGAGGTCGATGACGATCGTCGATCATCTTGGCACTCTGACACAAGCGTTAAAGGCAACCGCTTGCGGCCTGGGGGTCACGCGCTAATTCTAATGTCATATGTCATGTGTCGAATTAAAGTGAGCCAAACACAAAGGCACGTCCAATATCAGCCTCGGATGGAACACATATGAGAGGGGAAGATTTAAGATCTCGGTTTTGAGATCTGATGTTTTCATTTTGACGGCTGCTTTACGAACAGTAATTTTCTTTATGCTTCTTTTGGCCGCACCGCTAAAAATCCAAACTGACCTAGAAATAACATTCTTACCCAATTTAAACTTCAAGCACCAGAGGATCTACAAGAAAAACGCTGGGCAACTGTTCAGGCAGTGGATAAAAAAATCTCCATGACAAAACACAGCTTGTCCCTTTTAATCATTAATCTTGTGCCCTAATCTGAACCGTCTCACTTTATTCACCTCAAGTGTAGAGAAAGGAGTGCACGTGGGAGTGGACGTGACGCACGATTTGAGAGTAGCAACCCTTCTGATGCTGTTCAGATTAACCAAAGACCCTCATGGCGTGTTAAGTCTACTTCCTACACGCCTGAACATGAGTGGACGTGTGTGTCTAGGTGTTGTAAATGTCAGTGCAGAATGTTTCTGTAATCATTGTCTGAGCTGAAGGTCTGATGTAAAAGTGCTGTGTAATGAAATGGGTAAAGTGAGCAGGACGAAGGGTGGTCTGGGATCAGAGTGAAGTGAAGCACATGACGGAATATTATGAACCTATGTAAATAAATTATAGACTATAAATTAGTCTTGCAATTGTTTCAAAATATTTATTTTTCTTTGTAGGATGTGAGAATTAACACAGGTGTTCATAACATAGATCATAATTCCTCTGGATTTCCTTAAAAATTATATTTTGTATTATTAAGAAAATGAATAAAGTAAATAGATAAGAAGATTTGCAGAGAACATTAAGCTAGCTAGTTTTACTCAACTTTGCTCAGCCAAAGAGTTACTTTTCTTTCTTAACAATAGGTAATATAGTATCTGTTAGCTTCCTTAGGGATCTAGCATTCCTTTTCAGCAAGCATAAATAGCTAGTTAACTTTGCTATATTTAGCCATACCCATTTGTCTACAAACACTAGCAAATAACCCAAGCTAATTAGCTTTAAATGTTTATCTAGCCCATTTCTCTACAAACCACACAAACATTAGCTGTAAATAGTTAACATTGCTGTGTTTAGATAGCCCATTTCACTACAAACCACACAAACATTCGCTGTAAACTGTAGCTAGTTAACTTTGCTATGTTTAGCTAGCTCATGTCTCTACAAACCATAGCTAGTAACTGTAGCTAGTTAACTTTGCTATGTTTAGCTAGCTAATGTCTCTACAAACCATAGCTAGTAACTGTAGCTAGTTAACTTTGCTATGTTTAGCTAGCTAATGTCTCTACAAACCATAGCTAGTAACTGTAGCTAGTTAACTTTGCTATGTTTAGCTAGCTAATGTCTCTACAAACCATAGCTAGTAACTGTAGCTAGTTAACTTTGCTATGTTTAGCTAGCTAATGTCTCTACAAACCATAGCTAGTAACTGTAGCTAGTTAACTTTGCTATGTTTAGCTAGCTCGTGTCTCTACAAACCATAGCTAGTAACTGTAGCTAGTTAACTTTGCTGTGCTTAGTTAAGCCATTTGTCTACAAACATTAGCTAGTAACTGTAGCTAGTTAACTTTGATATGTTCAGCTAGCACATTTAGCAAGCTTAGCAAAGTTAAGCTAGTAGCTACTACAAACCATAGCTAGTAACTGTAGCTACTGTAGGTAACTTTGCTAAGCTTAGCTAAGCCATTTGACTACAAGCATTAGCTAGCTACTTACCTTTGCTATGTATAGCTATACCCATTTTTCTAAAAATAAAAAAGAAGAAGAAGAACAAGGAAAAAGCTAGTAACCTTTGCTAGCTGGTTTATAGATTTTGAATTCCAATTTAGCCAAATTTAGATGGCTGTTTTACTTGGCTGTGTAGAGCCTCTGCAAACATTAGGTAATAACTGATATTAACTTGTTTATAGATGATGCATTCTTATTTAGCCAAACAAGCCTTGTTATCTTGCCTAATTACAGCTAGCCAATATTTTCTCTGCAAACATAAGCTAGATTATGATTATTGAAGCAATTACATATTTGTATGGAGGCTAATTATCTTACAAGGTCTCAAATGACGTCTCCATGTCTACAGGAATTCTCATAATAATTTTATTCAGCTGTAAAATTCTAGAAAACTCTGTAAAATTACAACAACATTTGAGCTGCTCAGTTACTGGGTTCTTAAACTCTGCCAAGTTATTAGGTAGAGCTCGTCTCTTATTAATCCAGTGATTTTAGAGTCAGGCAACGGTTACAAAAGCAAGATCTCAGTACAAGAATATCAAGAGAGTAAGAGACAGCAAGAAAAGTCATTAGAAGGATCAGGAGAAACAGAGCCAAAAAAAGAGCATGAGGAGTTGATGGAGCGATGAAAGAAAAAGCAACGTGGATGACGGGAAAAGAGAAAGCGAGCATTGGGAAGGTTGCCAAGCAAATCCAGAGGTGATGAATGAGCCTGTAATTAAGTGCCTCTGCTCTGATGCTCTCTCTGTCTCACTGAACCAGATCGCTGCTCGATCACATCAGATGAGCGAAACCATAAAAACACCACACTGGGCAAAAAAAAAAAAAAAAACCCTACGACAGCAGCACCCACCAGATTAATTCAGCAGAGGTGTTTATGACGGTGATGCGGCCAATGAATACCACAAAGAGGATGGAGAGGAGGAAACAAAGACAAGCCGCGAGGAGCATGGCTCAGCACTCCAGAGGAGTTTAGTTCTTCGGTTTTATCGGCACGGGTTCAGGCCTGCGTGAGATTCCAGGCAGCCGTGTAACAGAGAACCCTGATTAGTCATCTGTGTGTGTTCTCGTCGTTGTTGGCTTCACAAAATTACACTGCAAGTGTAACTGGATGCTCGATTCAGATTTTCTAGAACAGCAGCTCAGTGCGTTTATGATGGCCTCTGTATAGTAACGTCTGTCAGCAGGACTTGTTTGAAGGCTGCAAAACATTAACTGATTTGAAATAGGTGTTTAATAATAATAAGTTTTCTGTAAGAGGTAAAGATGTATTGTTGTTCTTTGCACTTTATGGGACCTTGGTGACAAAATAAGCTGCATTTTTTTTCACGCTGGAACCATGAACAGACTGCCTGCTTCACACTGGCCTCTCTGGAACTCCTTTAAAGGAGAAAAAACGGCCTGGTTTAATCAGGAAGGGTTTACTGTTTTTGCACTATAATACACGACCATATATTGCCTACTGCACCACTTGCACATTACTGGGATTCTGTTGGAAGTTATGTCCACATCCTCTGTTTCCACATTTTTGGGTCATTAAAGGAGTTCCTGGGAGGCCATTGTTTCAGCATGAAGCACTGGTGAAACACTGGGATAAAAGCATTAGTTTAGCAGAGGATTATATTGAGAAATAAAGTGGGTTTTTAACTTTTTTGCACGATCAAAGGTCCCAGTTTGAAATTAACTCCCTTATATAAGTGAGATGGAAAAAGAGAAATGAATATTAATTGACCAGGGTCCGGGTTCGATTCCCGGCCAGGCTCGATTCCCGTCTCTGTGTGCATGGAGTTTGCATGTTCTCCCCGTGCTTGGTGGGTTTCCTCCGGGTACTCCGGTTTCCTCCCACAGTCCAAACACACGCAGATTAAGCTAATTGGCGTTCCTAAATTGACCATAGTGTGTGAATGAGTGTGTGTGTGTGTGTGTGTGTGTGTGTGTGTGCTCTGCGATGGATTGGCACGCTGTCCAGGGTGTACCCTGCCTTGTGCCCAGAGTCTCCTGGGATAGGCTCCAGGTCCCCGCGACCCTAATACAGGATAAAGCGGTATAGAAGGTGAATGAATGAATGAATGAAATATTAATTGATATATTGCTATGGTATAGAAGGAATAAAACACTTTAGATTGCTTACAATGCTTTCTTACACTGTCCTCTATCACATATAGATAAAATCTAAGCATTTCAATACGGTTTATTATTCTCAAGCAGACGGGTTGCCAAGAATTCGCCAAGCATCTGTATGAGCCTCTTTACGAAAGAGAGAGCAAGCTCTTCTCTCAGTGCCAGCTCAGGACACAAGGGCTGGACCAACATGTCGGAGATTTACAAGGAAAACACTGAGCTATTCAAAACAGTCTGCTCTCTGAGTGCCACAGAGTCCCTCTTTGGCCTTAGAAGGCCTCGCTCTGGTTTGTTTATCTTCCTTCTGCACCAGGCTGCAGTCTGTGAAGTGTCCTTTCAGCATACATGCCGGAGTGCTGTGTGTGCATGGAGAAAGACCGCTATGTGAAACACGAACATAAGAACCTTTTCTCCTGGTTCGACATTACTACAAAGTGAAGATTCCTGTCATAATATCGTTTTTTTTAGGCTTAAAAAACACACATTATAGCATTCTACAGATAGAAGAGGAGGTATTACCTGGCTTTCTGAGTCGCTGAGTCAGTACTTTAGCTTTCTTCAAACGAAGACTGAGGAGCCACTTATTCACTAAACACTTAAGCAAGCACTAAAAACCCTTGACTAGCATTTGAGCATAATGGAGTTTTTAGAACTTGGTTTATTTCTTCTAGCAACAGAAGGTCCTACAGCAGTTGTGTAAGGTGCTCTGGATAAAGAGTAGACGTTCTTCAAATTCTCCTCCTTGGGAGAGCCCCGATTAGAGCTCCTTTAGGAGTCCTTAAGAAAGCAATGAAACACTTTGCTATCCAAGGAATCCATGAGGAACCATTTCTTATGGAATCTACTAGCAAGTTCTCATGGATACATAAATACGGATCACAAATTTAAGGAAAAAACAATATAAATGTGGTGGTAACTAAGCTATGAGAATCATGTTAGAGCACCTTGAAACATCAATCCTATGAGCCTCTGGAACTGGTTTGACTGGATGTATGTCATTTTTCCCAAAATCTGGGTGTTTGGATGGATAGCGCTGAACATGTGGCATTAAAATCATCCATAGGCATCCCTTGTATTTTTTTGATTCTCATCACAGAGCTGCTGTTAATTGATTGATTGAACCTGCATGAAACGTTGATGTAATCTCTATACTGTATATTAAATTTATATATCTTGTCTTGCAATCTGTTCGATTTAAAGCGTATCATTCACTAACTGTGATGAAACTAATAGGAAAGACGTGCAGTTGCACGAGCAAGGAAAGTATGTCCGGACCTGCCAGTGGTTAGGAGGCTGAAGATCTATACCTCGACTTTAGCTTAAACCTCAAATTCCTGCGTCATGCAGGCTCTGCAAGCCCTGATGTTATGTTATGCAAGATCTTTGGCAGCAGGAACCTTGTCTAATCTGAACATAGATCAGATTCTGATTTCTCGGGAACACGCCGTTGCGCACCACGACAACACAAGTCCAAACCTGGCCTTCTTCCACTTCTCCCTGGCCATTTTTTAGAGAAAAAGGGAAATAGAGAGATATGTGGCACAGAACGATGGAGTTCTTCTTATGAAAAATACTGTGGTACTTCTTAGTAACTAGACTTATCGTAAAAGTATAGACAAAGATCTTTCTTTTTTTTTCTTTGCTATGACGTCAGGGTTACTGATGGTAATAGGTTTTTAATAGTAAAAGAATGTCAAGCATTCTGTAGTAATCAGGGTGTACTTAGTTTTGCCTCACATTTTTTTCTGTCTTGCAGGAAGGCTGAGGTCTGTCAGAATAGACAGGACCAGAGACATAGAGTCTGTGTGTGTGTGTGTGTGTGTGTGTGTGTGTGTGTGTGTGTGTGTGTGTATGCACCTATGGCCCGGTCTTTGACGCTCATTAACCCGACGTTGTTGTTTGCCTTATGTTCGCCTAACTCGACCAGATGCCTAAATGTGTGTGCGCGTAACCTCTGTTCGGCTTTTCTTGATTCTACGTTAACGTGGTTTGATCACGTGAGAAGCTGCTTTTTTTTTCTTCCTTTTATTTAAAAAAAAAAAAAAAAGGAAAAGAAGGACTGGTGAGGGAACAAATGTTCAGAGCTGCTAGAGTGGTTTCTCTTACAGTACATTTCATCACATATCTATAAATACGAGGGGCGTTCAAGTCAAACTGGGACTTTTAAGGGTGCAGAATAACAGAACATGAATCAGAATTATGAGAGTAAAAGCTCCATATATTTTGTTATATAATCTCCTGGTACACCAATGTGCACTCATCGCAGTGATCCCCTAGTGCTTGGATACCATGAAGGTAGAAAGTTTTCTCAGTAAACCAGAGACATGATCGGACCGCCTGCTTCATGTCTAAAATGCCGGCCTCCCAGGAACTCCTTTAATGTGGAAATGGGTTGGAGCGAGGTCAGGACTGTACAGGAATGTGGCGATAACTCCCAGCCGAGTTCCTGTATCGTGCAAGTGGTGTTGGTGAGTGATCGTGCGTACGGTTCCCGCAGACCGGTGTCTCGTCTGTCATTTTCAAGAATTAGCTGTTCTACTTGTTGCCTGTTCAAGGCAACGATTGCAGTGAGCTCTGAGCTACCTCGTATAAGAACCTCATTATCGGACGTACGGTCTTCTTTAAACCGTTTGCATTGTCGATCAAAGTCTTCTGTAAATGTCAGTCAGTTGTACCACTTTACATGATGTTCCTATCACTTCTTGCTGCGTGAGCAGGAGGACAGGTTGCTATGACGTGAACGGACAGAGTTTTTCTTGTTCTTCTCACTTCTCTCTCTGTTCCTGATCCTCGAGAACTGGCACGTCACAAACACGCCTCCTCGCTCGCCCCCTCGCTCGCCCCCTCACTCGCTCCCTCCCTCCCTCCCTCGCTCCCTCGCTCGCTCTGTCTGTCTGCACGTCCAATAAAAGTGGCAGCGCTTTGAACTGGGACAATGACCTCGAACTTGTTGCCTTATAAAAGCCCCGCCGTGCCCCCTCATCTCCC